>JALIZH010012414.1:337500-343249 GCA_030522465.1 Rhipicephalus appendiculatus | reverse complement strand
CCTTTTCCGGTGTCACTCCTGGTATTCCCTCAGCCAGTGCACTGTAATACGGCAGCAATCACTGCAAAAAAAAAAAAAATATATATATATATATATACATGTACGCTCAACTCGTAAAAAAAGAGCTGGCTTCAGAAAATAACGTCATTCGTTGGCATCATAGAGTGTATATATAACTAAACTTTTCCGGGCACGTTATTTTCGAATGTGCCTCGCGAAATAGCACGCTTAGGTACCATTGTCGTTCAAACCATTTTACAAAATGATGACATTTGAGAAGCGAGCAAAGGTACAATCGTTTGCGTTGTCGTTCCGGCACACGGCGGAAATACAGAAAAGATTTCGAATGCCGAAATCAGAGTAGGTGGTGGTACACTTAAAGGACATTGTGGATTCAAGCTTTTTTATCGTGTCTCGTAGGCATAGCTCGGCACACTCACTCATGAGTGCACTCAACTCACACTCACTCACACTCATTTGAACGTGGTGAGTTGAGTATGAGTGAGTACTCATGCGTGTGAGTGGACGTGAGTGTGAACGTGAGTGAGAACTCATGAGTGTGAGTGGTCGTGAGTGTGAACGTGAGTGAGTACTCATGAGTGTGAGTGGACGTGAGGGTGAACGTGCGTGAGTGCGAAGGCTGAAAAAATTGTGGTGAGTGAGTTTGAGTGAGTACTCCCTTAAAGTGCCGACCTATGGAGCTCGGCACACTCACTCATGAGTGCACTCAACTCACACTCACTCACACTCATTTGAACGTGGTGAGTTGAGTATGAGTGAGTACTCATGAGTGTGAGTGGACGTGAGTGTGAACGTGAGTGAGTACTTATGAGTGTGAGTGGAGGTGAGTGTGAACGTGAGTGAGTACTCATGAGTGTGAGTGGACGTGAGTGTGAACGTGAGTGAGTGCGGAGGCTGAAAAAATTGTTGTGAGTGAGTTTGAGTGAGTACTCCCTTAAAGTGCCGACTTATGCTCGTAGGATCGCTGTTTCAGCCTTTTTTTTATGAAATGAAAGCCATGCCCGAAAAGAACAATGGAACAACAAAAAGACATGATTTCGGGTGATAAGTGCGTCGAGTCTCAATAAAAAAAGTTTATTCAAACGCAACCGCGTAAACCTTGCGCCGTTGTTGTAAGGCGTATCGGAACAAAAAATGCTCTTTCAGCGAGAGGCCTTCGAAAAGGCGAGATATGGAAAACACTCACATACACGAACGGGAGCAGACACTATAGAATGGACGAAATAAAGTTTTTGTTGCGTCTTACTTCTTCCCAAATGTCAGATACCGTCGAGGAAAAAAGGCGGAGACGCCGCATTGAGGTGGAGGCAGGAACGGAAGGAATGAAATGCTGTGCAGAATTGTTGGCGCTGACGGTAGATTGTTTGCTAGCAGGCGTTGGCAAGGAGAGTTTTCTTTCGACATAGACAGCAGAAAGAGAACTAGGTGTAAAGAGCGTTGAAAATGAGACCGCTATAGAAAGAAAAAACCTGGAGAGGAAAAAGTACTAATGTGGATTCGCGTCCGCATTTCCTGTCCTTATCTAAGGCTGTCACGAAAACTTTGAACGCGAAAACCGCCAAGACAGCATAGTAGCCACGATAGCCCGCTTTTGCTCGGCGCAGTGTCGTTCTTTCTCCTGCTGCCGTGCTTGCAGGATCCGAGCCGCAACGGAGGTGAGGGCAACGCCTTGTAACTAGGGCACCAAAATAAGGCACATTGCTAGCCTGTGAAAGTCAAACCACGTAAGCTAAACGCTTGATTGAATATGTTCAGTGGATGGAGTAGGTTAACCTATTTGTCGACTGAAGGGAAAGACAAAACTTTTCACTTGCATACATAGGCTGAATGCAGGGCGCGGCTCGCTGCGTAAGTCGTTATGCGACTGTGTTTTATGCAGAACGTTTAAGGTATCGCCGTTGTACGCAATATGGGAAATGATATTGCAGCATTAGCTGCTGCGAATCGCCATATTGTAGTTCATTATAACACCCCTGAAAATCGGCTCTTTTTATTTTCTTGCACTGCTTAGTAGATGCATAGCCACTTCTGGCAGCTTCAAAGGCATTATTCAGTTCGTTACTGTGCAATGAAGTATCCTTTCAGCATAATTTCCCTCTTGAGTATTTCGTAGGTGGCGCATAGTAATACAAGAACCCATTAGTGACGAATATGAGATAGACATGTCCGCAGAGAGTCAGAGTTTTTTCACTTGACCAGAAACTGTTTGGACATTTTGAAGTGGCTAAATTGCCGGTGATCGTCTCTAAGCTGCTGGGTCATGCACTGAGTGGATGTACTTGCTGCTATGGTTTTGGTTTTGGTTTTTGAGGACACATTCCGCTATTGAGCTCTTTGACTGCTCCAACGTTGTGTGGTAATTTCTCTACTTTAGGCTTCCACAACTCTTTGCATTAACCTATTTGCGCGTTGTAAAATAATATTACAGGTTTGGAAACTGTGCCAAGAAATGAGAGGTTTAGTTCAATTTATAGCAGATAATCCTCCTTCACTTTTAAGGTGAAAGCCTTTAATGTCTCATACTCGCGGTGAACATCGTACGTTGGGCCCCCCTGCAGCGGTGGCAGCTGTGGCGTCTTCCCCTCACGCGGGAGGATAAATGAGCCTTATGAGCGCTGGGACGCGGATGGCGTCGGAACGATGCGAAAGGCGCAAGAATACGAACGCATGCGAAACAGAGGCAGATTAGTCTCGCATCTCGCTGTGATTCGCAGTAAAAATTTAAAAAATAAAACACGCACAGATTCCATTCATGTGCCAATGCACTGGGAGTGTAAAAAAGTCCCAGTTTTACCGCAAGGGGGAAGCAATGAATGCGATAGCAACAAATTGTCATACGAAGCGAGCCTGGCAGCTAACGCTTTTGGATCCGATTTCACGCAACTCTAGAAAACGCTGGTGTAAGAGAATTCGGACACTCCAGCCAGACTTTTCGCACCGTCTCTTCGTGTTGAGAGCGCAGCACGTAGAAGGGTATACCAGCTGTCCGCTGACGGCTGCCGAGATAGCCAGATAACGCGCGCCAGCGACGAACGCGCCCGTAAAATCAAAGGTCGCAGTTGCTGCTCCAGGGACCCCCCGTCCCCCCTTCTCGCGTCTTTGCAGGCTTGTTAAAGACGGGCGGGGCGCTTCTTCAATCCTTGAGCATTCTACGGCCGGTCTAACAGGCGGGGGGATCTTATCGCATGCGCCTCGGAGCGATGGAGATGGGCCGGCTCGTTTGATCTCCGCTTCAGCCACGTTCGTCGCCCCACTCGCCCGCTGTTACCCGCGCGAAGAAGGTGCGGTGCGCTGGAGGATCTTATCAATTTGGACTTTATACAGGGCATGAAGGTGACGGCGACGGTGAAAATCCGTCGAGACTGTCCGTATAATTACTATCGCAATAAAAAAAAGCATGGTATGGGAAACGTGCAGCACCTACAGGGGGCACAGCAGCGCACTGCACCTATGCGCCGCCAGCGCCGCGAGTGGCGACTTGCGGCCACTTCAGTGTCAACTGGCGTGCTACGAGTCGTCGTCTCTCCGTCAGCTACGCCCGCGTTGTTTGCAAGTGCGTGTGCGCGAAGGTGACAGGTTTGATAAAACGGGTAGGCTTCTAGAATTTTAACAGTGCATGATTCTTTTGGGGCCCAAAACGAAGAGCAAGGAGATAAATTTACGGAATCAATCATGTTTTCGATGTGACGTAGCACAGACGCGCGACAGTGTTTTGAAAGGGCGATTCGTGCGGCCGGCCGGCGTAAAGCTCGAAGCATAGACCGTCACGATCGATGTTTGTAAACATTTTTTGCCATTTTGAATGCTTATTGTCGAGTTAACGATGGCATTTGTGTCTCACATGTGTTAGACAACCCTTGCTATGAGTGCAAGTAATACGTACGGTCGCCGAACTGCACGTGTTGCATTTAGTAATGCGTGGCATTTGCGCGAAGTTTTCTGTGCAGTAGTTCAGCTCTGTTTGGAGGCGTTGCTCAGGCTGCAAGCTTTGAGTAAATTTGTGACGTGCCAGCTTTGCACGCGATATCTCAGCTTTCACGTATCGCAATAGAACGGCGGGGCCCGGCTTCGCTTGCACGCGCAGTGCTGTTAACGGCTATGGCAGTACATGGGGAATAAATTCTGAAATTCTCGCGGTCTTCGATGCATTTTGCCTGGCATGCGGGACGTTTTCCTTAATGTTACGGTTTACGAACTGCGATACAGCGGAAAAACAGCGGCAGCGTACGAGGGAGAATCGCTGGGTCTGCGATTGCTTTTCACCAACGAATTGTGGACTGCAGACTCGAGATCACTTTTCCGGCTGCCCCTAGGTTCCTTCAGCCCGTTGAAAATATCAGTTAACATGCGTGGAGAGTAAATTCACAGTGAACTAGCAACAGGACGTACTTCATAAACGTGACCGCGGTATCACTTAACTTTACGGGGCGTACACTAATCCAGTGTTCCCGCCGGTTTCTGAAGCACAGTCACTGCGGAAAACTGTAAAACTTTGTTCCAGGTGCCTAGTTCTTATAGTTATCGGCACAGTTTTCGACACAGCAATTCATACGAGACATTGCGTAGCACCGTTAACAACCTGACAAGGCTGCGCTCATAGGTCGGCTGCTGCACGAAACACGTCAATTCCTTTCGTTCACTCCCGCACCGCGGCGCCATCGGCTCAGTGCACGTTCCCCATAGTCAGTCGAATGGCCACAGGCTTTCGCCGAACACACTTTGGAATTTACCAAGTGTCCTTCAATTTTATTCCTCCGTGTGCCGCAAGGCTCTTTTTGTCTCGCTGCTTCTATTTGAAAAAAAGAATAGTGTTGTGAAAACACTTATAGTTCGCCTAACCGAGCGTTGGCATTGCAATCAGAATACAGGCATCAGTTATATTTTACCAATTTCCTTTGAACAACAACTTATGCGACGCAGCACGGAATCTCTATTAAAACACTGTATCACAGTCAATGGTAAATTACAGTAAAGTGTACGAGGGATTAAATCTACCCGCTTCCTAAATATTGCGTTGAGATATTATGTACTGACGCCATTTTGTTGGTATAAACAATATCCAACTTATAGCTATAATAGGCTACAAATTTCTGGCACTCTTATACGAGACTCAATACATCGTAAAAAGGATTAGAGTAATCAAATCTAGCGAAAAGAGCGTGGTAGCCTCCCGAGCTACACTCCATTAAATAACCAGAATTCATTGCTTAAACGTTGCGCGTGAGTTCTTACGCTCCTCTTTTCATGTCTCCTAAAGCACAACGCTAGCCCGAACTTTGTCTCTCTACTTAGAACGAATAAAACACCGTCTTTTACACACTTCCTATCCATCTCTATCTCTCTCTCTTCCTCTGTCACTGCGCGATTGGGTTGGTAAGCGGTTACTTTTTTCTCCCCCGCATTACAATAAAAATTGAAGCATTTCCCGGAATCCAACGCGACCACCCCGCAAACTCCTTCGCCTGAGTGCGTCGCATTGGCCTCCATTGCCACGGCTTCAACAGCAGTATTGTATTAGTAGGCTTATTAAGAAAGACCTTTTGCTGCTACACGGTACATGCACATATAGATACGCAAGCATGGTAAAAAAAAGCAGTTCGGCAAAGAAAAAAAAAAAGAGAAAGTCAAGGATGATGCACATGGTTCTAGAAGGAAGGTGACTTCAATGTATCGGCTGCGTCGCCCAAATCGCAAAAGTAATGCACTCTGAGCGGTTGTCATAAAGGCG